>JABSTQ010001474.1:0-30384 GCA_013358835.2 Ixodes persulcatus | reverse complement strand
AGAAACTAACCCTTTTTGTTGGAAGTTTGAAGATGGAAGTACGACAACAGCGCCAGCCTTAATCTTTTTTTCTTCTTCTTTCTTTTATTGTGGTCACCTTGAGCTTGCAGAAAGCATGTTTTTGCGTAAGAACAAACGAACAAAGCTATTTTTGTCGTAAATTCTATTGGAGTTTACTACAAAGTGACGTGCGCGTGATATTTTCTAATATCTTTAGCTTCAAGGTTTTGCGGCACAATTAATACTGTTTTTATACAACCTTGTCTCAGCGGTGATTTCAGGTAGCGCGTCCCGACCTGGGCGCATCCTAACAGAGTGGTTCTAGTAAAGTTGGTACACGGTTTCCTAGGGAACATGGAGCTCGAAGCATTGTAGGCCCATTCACAACGGCGGTTGAGTCGCGTTTGCAGACGCGTTTGCTTAAAGATTCAGTGCAATGGACCTTTTTCCAGTAAACGTCTGCGCACGCGCACATCCTTTCCCCCTTGACCTTGACCGCCCTTTCGCCATTCTTGGGGGGCACTCTTCTGTTGCGACACTAATCTGTTCCTACGGGCGAAGGCGAGTCCGGTTGCCCTCCATTTGTAGTAGGCGGCGAAACCGTCAGGAGGCACTCCTTACTGGAAAAAGGTCCATTGCTCGCGATTCGATGACGAAAACGGGCGGATCCGCTAAGCATTTGCGTTTCGAACGCCAGTGTGAAGGAGCGGTTTAAGCAGTGTCTTTGTCGTGTCGATCAATGTTGCGTCAGAAACAAATTGGAGACAGTTCACTACAGAACGTTGCGTAGTTTGGGTCTGTACTACAGTAATACCACGTTGCATAAGAAGCATGTCGTGCGCTGCAGTTGCGAAACAATTAAAATATGCCGCCTAGCAAACGTTGTACCTTCAATCCTTTTCCGACTTTTAGTACACGGTTTCCTATGCAGCATGGAATTCGAAACAGTAGCCTAACGCTGTGCCTTTGTCGTGCCGATTAATGTTGCGTCAAAAACAAGTTGGAGACAGTTCACTGTACAACGTTGCGATGTTTGGGTCTGTACTACAGTAATACCACGTTGCATGAGAAACATGCCGTGCGCTGCAGTTCCGCAACATTTAAATTATGCCGTCTAGAAAACGTTGTACCTACAACCTCTTTTCCACTTTTAGCACATGATTTTCTAGGCAGCAATGAATTTGAAACAGTAGCCTAACACTGTGCCTTTGTCGTGCCAATCAATGTTGCCTCAGAAACAAGTTGGAGACAGTTCACTATACAACGTTGCGATGTTTGGGTCTGTACTACAGTAATACCACGTTGCATGAAAAACATGTCGTGCGCTGCAGTTGCGCAACATTTAAATTATGCCGCCTAGCAAACGTTGTACCTTCAACCTTTTTCCGTCTTTTAGCACACGGGTTCCGAGGCAGCATGGAATTCGAAACAGTAGCCTAACGCTGTGCCTTTGACGTGCCGATCAATGTTGCCTCAGAAACAAGTTGGAGACAGTTCACTATACAACGTTGCGATGTTTGGGTCTGTACTACAGTAATACCACGTTGCATGAGAAACATGTCGTGCGCTGCAGTTCCGCAACATTTAAAATTATGCCGCCTAGCAAACGTTGTACCTTCAACCTTTTTCCGACGTTTAGCACACGGTTTCCTAGGCAGCATGGAATTCGAAACAGTAGCCCAACGCTGTGCCTTTGTCGTGCCGATCAATGTTGCCTCTGAAACAAGTTGGAGACAGTTCACTATACCACGTTGCATGAGAAACATGTCGTGCGCTGCAGTTCCGCAACATTTAAATTATGCCGCCTAGTAAACGTTGTACCTTCAGCCTTTTTCCGACTTTTAGCACACGGTTTCCTAGGCAGCATAGAATTCGAAACAGTAGCCTAACGCTGTGCATTTGTCGTGCCGATGAATGTTGCGTCAGAAACAAATTGGAGACAGTTCACCACTTAACGTTGCAATGTTTGGGTCTGTACTACAGTAATACCACGTTTCATGAGAAACATGTCGTGCGCTGCAGTTGCGCAACATTTAAATTATGCCACCTAGCAAACGTTGTACCTTCAACCTTTTTCCGACTTTTAGCACATGGTTTCCTAGGCAGCATGGAATTCGAAACAGTAGCCTAACGCTGTGCCTTTGTGGTGCCGATCAATGTTGCGTAAGAAACAGATCGGAAACAGTTCACTACACAACGTTGCGATTTTCGCGTCTGTACTACACTGATACCACGTTGCTTAAGAAACATGTCGCGCGCTGCAGTTGCTCAACATTTAAATTATGCCGCCTAGCAAACGTTGTACCTTCAACCTTTTTCCGACTTTTAGCACATGGTTTCCTAGGCAGCATGGAATTCGAAACAGTAGCCTAACGCTGTGCCTTTGTGGTGCCGATCAATGTTGCGTAAGACACAGATCGGAAACAGTTCACTACACAACGTTGCGATTTTCGCGTCTGTACTACACTGATACCACGTTGCTTAAGAAACATGTCGCGCGCTGCAGTTGCTCGACATTTAAATTATGCCGCCTAGCAAACGTTGTACCTTCAACCTTTTTCCGACTTTTAGCACATGGTTTCCTAGGCAGCATGGAATTCGAAACAGTAGCCTAACGCTGTGCCTTTGTGGTGCCGATCAATGTTGCGTAAGAAACAGATCGGAAACAGTTCACTAGACAACGTTGCGATTTTCGCGTCTGTACTACACTGATACCACGTTGCTTAAGAAACATGTCGCGCGCTGCAGTTGCTCGACATTTAAATTATGCCGCCTAGCAAACGTTGTACCTTCAACCTTTTTCCGACTTTTAGCACATGGTTTCCTAGGCAGCATGGAATTCGAAACAGTAGCCTAACGCTGTGCCTTTGTGGTGCCGATCAATGTTGCGTAAGAAACAGATCGGAAACAGTTCACTACACAACGTTGCGATTTTCGCGTCTGTACTACACTGATACCACGTTGCTTAAGAAACATGTCGCGCGCTGCAGTTGCTCGACATTTAAATTATGCCGCCTAGCAAACGTTGTACCTTCAACCTTTTTCCGACTTTTAGCACATGGTTTCCTAGGCAGCATGGAATTCGAAACAGTAGCCTAACGCTGTGCCTTTGTGGTGCCGATCAATGTTGCGTAAGAAACAGATCGGAAACAGTTCACTACACAACGTTGCGATTTTCGCGTCTGTACTACACTGATACCGTTGCTTAAGAAACATGTCGCGCGCTGCAGTTGCTCAACATTTAAATTATGCCGCCTAGCAAACGTTGTACCTTCAGCCTTTTCCCGACTTTTAATACACAGTTCCCCAGGCAGCATGGCGTTCGAAACAGTAGCGTAACACTGCGTGTTTGTCGTGCCAATCACTGTTGTGTCATAAACATATTGGGGACTGTTGCGCAAAATCTCCCAACACTCCTACAACATTCGGAACATTCTCGCAACATATCTACAACACATCAATGTTACTTGGGACCAAGCTTGGAAAAGAGGACAAACTGAGATGAGAGTGCTTATTTTTGTAGCCGCTGGAAAAGGAAACCTCAATGGCAATGTTTAAAGCTATGCCCAACATGCAGTGCATCTTTTTGCGGCTGCATTTTGAAACCCTATTGCTGAAGCAAAGTTCACGCTAGCTGAGTTCGGTTTCCCTTTATATCTTGACTACCTATTCACCAGTGCCGGGTGCCAGTTTGGCCAGCTTGGCCAGCTTTCTGTAGTCGCAAAGAAAGGAGGTCAGGCAGACAAAGCCAGCCCTTGCACTGTGTCTAGCACAGGCTCCAAGTCACTCGGGCGAAGCTATCGGAGGCTTGCGGACATGTGTGAATACGATCCTTTGCAGATATTCTGAGGTGAGCATAGCTAGGACAAATCTGACACCTGTTGTCTGCAGCATGCGTACACATAACAGTGGACATGTGTGCATATCACATTGCAGGGGTTAATTGGTAAGCACAGCAAAGACAACCCTTGACATCAACCAATTCATTCACACACGTTCCCAGTCGTCGCTGCAGGTGAGGACGATGACAGCAAATGGCCAGTCGGCTTGTGGAATATATTGTCACTGCCCGCTTCCTTCGCGAAATTTGTAAAACAATCACTACACTTCGCGTCACCCCACTGTGTGTGTACGAGTGCGTGCACGCTACCCGCGGATAGGCTTCTGCCCCTCGAGTGCTCGCGCAAAAAAAGCACTGGTCGAAGCAGCTGCGTTCACGCTTTAGTACCTTTTCCAGCTGAGCACAAAAATACCGCCGAAGGCTTGACAATGCACTTCTCCATTTCGACTAGCTGCGGGTAGCGCGATTGGTTCTTGCAGAGGCGTAACAGTGTAAATGCAAAGCACAATTCACACGTGCACTCACGGTCCAGATCACCGCTCGTGCTCCGTTGGCGTCTCACATACGTACCTGGCGCGATTCCTGTTGAGGCCAGCAATGTTCGATCGATGTTACACCCGTGAATAATGATGCCAAGCGGCGAGGGCAGACTACACAACACTGCAGCGGCGCGTCGAGCGAATGAAAACAGCCATTAGCTACACTGGAAATTTTAGCGAAAGACAAACGAGCTGGGTTTATTTCCAGGCCGTAAATAACTTCGGAACGCAGGCAGCGGTCGGGGGTCCTTAGGCCTAAACACACCCTTCCGTCCTGGCGTACGTGAACGTTACGGCAGGATATCTTCCAATATCTAGCACTGCACCAATGCACTTTTTCGACTGGGGCGTGGAGTACTCCAAGACGGCGGGGCGTCTGCTCCACGGCGGTAGCGGGGGGGGGGGAGGGGGACTGCACTCAGCTTAGAAGAGCCCGGAGCGCAGGCGTACCACGTGACTGCGCCAGCCAATCGCGGTATTGTTTTCTCCTCCCTTTCCTCCTCTCCCTCCTTATTTTTCTCTCGCGGGGCTTTGCCGTGGGGGCTCTCGGAATACGCTGAAGGGTGCTTGCAATATTGCTTGGGAATGCTTCTCACTTCACACAACAGAAGATAAGCGTAAGCAAACCTGAAAGCCGGCTAAAACCTATCGCCTGAATCACACAGGCATGTTTCCCCAAGCCTCACCCCTTTCTTCTCCCACTCCTCTCTCTCTCTCTCTCTCTCCACCCTTAAAGCAGGAGATGTAACGTCCATAAAAGGGCGCCAATGAGAGTGAAGAAATTGTCCTTCCTCCACAAGCTTTGTTTCCGAATATTTCGGTTCGCCGTATGAAATTAAAGCAAATTCCCCTCTTCGAAACATGAGCAGAAGGCTTGACTGTTGGGGGACACAGGTCTCCTGTGGAGGGCCCCGGAACTCCTGCGGGACTCCCTGGCCCCCCTGTGGGGCACCCAGAAGGGAGACGTTTACTCCTTCGGCATCATCCTCTTCGAGGTCTTGGGTAGAAAGGGCCCTTACGGCAGGACGGCGCTGCTGCCGTCTGGTAAGCCGCCAAAGAAGGCACTCATGGTGTCGCGATAGTTGTCATACGGAAGAATCTGTCTTACCTAATTTTTTATAGTCACCTATCTGATTCAAAATTGCATCAACGCATTAATATAGCAATCTGAAGTATTAACCTAAATTAAATGTCACGATATTTTTTGTTCGCATAAGTTATTCAAGTTTCAAATTTGGTCTCAGAGTCTGAGAGGCTCTATGGAAACATCGAGAACGTAATATCAGACCTTGCTACAGGGCAAAGTGGCGGCATTACAGCTTTGTTCCCGTCCTACCTCAAGTCGTTTGATGGGGAGAAATGAATCTAATTAGGTTTACGCTAGCAGAAAAAAAAAAAAAAAACATGCGCAAAATACTATTTCTTAAAGACTGCCTTCTCGACTTGCAAGTTATACGACCTGTGATGTCACTTCACTTTTGAGCGTTGATAATTTGAATGTTTGATTTAACATGAGCTTTTATTTGCTGCTTTTTCAATAGCTACTTTAAATTCAGAGAATACGATTAACCTGCCTGAAAGAGTAGAGCCTGCGTAATCAGAAATTGTGTTTAGTGTGGGTAGCCGAGAAAGCTGCCGGAGCTCCCCTTATATGTGAGAGGCATCCCATCGTCCATCGCAGAGATGGTGCGGCGGGTGATGTGGCCCGAGAAGCGGGCCGTGCCCTTCCGGCCGCAGCTCCGGGACCTGCCAGAGCGAGAAGGCACCGAGTGCGTCCGAGACTGCATGGTCGACTGCTGGGCGGAGGACCCGGACGCGAGGCCCGACTTCATTGCCATTCGCACCAGGCTCCGACCGATGCGCAAGGAACTGTACGTGTACTTCTTCCCGCTGGGTCTAGGATTATCAGTTGCCTGTTCGATAAAAACAACCCGATCTCTAGAGACCAAATTCTCGGTTTTCTACCCCTTTGGTCAAAGGTTCTTCGTATTGAAGAACTTCTTTCTTATGTCACTCCTCTAGTCTTCGTACCGGGAGTTATAGAAGTTAGATGCGTAAACACCAACACGATGTTTACCAACAAACACGCATTTGCTCTCACAAGCTGGGAGCAATACGCGTACGCAGAAACCAGATAGCGTGTACGCATGTGCAGAGCTGGCAGCAGCGCCATCCCATTGGGGTGACGTAAGACAGTTGAGTTTGAGTATAAGACGCAAGTAAAGGTATACGAACTGTTTCTTTCTTTTGATTTAGCGTGATGTTTTTTTTGTTTTGTATTTATCTTGCCGCGTTACTTAATTGAGGGCAATGGCCGAACCTGGAAGGGTGAAATGTGTTAATTACTTAGCTAGTTTTTATGGCATTACGCATTTGAACAATTAACGCTGGAAGAAATGGTAGTCTTCCATTGACTAAATTTTTGCAATAAAATTCCTCGGGGGCGCTACAAGGCGAGAAATGTTATCCTTGTACACGGGTTCGAAGCCGAAACTATCAGTCGAAGCGCGATCGTGACGTTGATCCCTCTGGTCCGCAATTGCGTCGGTCTCTCTGACGTCATCTGCGCGTGGACGCGTGGGTTGCCGAGCGGGTGCAGGACGAAGACCTCAACATCACGGGCACGCTTCGGTGATTAGTTTCGGTATTGGAGCCCTGTAGAAGATTGATATTTATCTCGCCGTACCGTCCATTAAGAATTGTTTCATGAATATTTCGCGTCAAGACTGCAATGATTATGAGCGTCAATTATCAAACCATCGTATGCCCGAAAAATATTAAGCTAGAAAGTTAATTAAAACATTTCAGTTTGTTATCTAGTTCTTTAACCAATATAACCTCTTTTCTAGTCGCGCCCATGGCCACATTTCGTAGCCTCACCCAAGTAGCACACGGTTGGCCCAGAAAGGGGCGCCGACGTAGGTCCCACATCAGCTTTGCATGTCCGACCCGAGGGAGGCCACATGGGCAGGCAACCTGGGTCGTCTCGGGGGACTCATAGTAGGTCTACCTAGGGCAGTGGGCTCCCGTCGTGGGACCCACAGTAGATCTACTTGGGGAGCCCACATGCGCCGCCCCGCGGGGCCATCAGAGGGCCTAGTTGGGCAGCCCCAATTGGCCCCTCTCAGAGAACTTACAGTGGGCTACGTGGGCGGCCCACATGAGGTCCATTCAGGTACCTCATCACGTTTTTTTTTTTTTTTAATTTTCTGCGGTGTGGGGTATTGCAGTGCATCCCAAATTGAGCATGCATCGCTTTCCCTGTGCGGACAATCAACAAAATTATTAGCATTTAGATACATTTTGATACATAAATAAAACGACTTGTGTAAGACCATGGAAAAATGGGCATTTCAAGTGTACGAAATGGAAGTAGAAACTCTGCACATTCTCGTATAAAATCCTGTAGGACAGGTAATAAGGATGCATAGCCAAATTGAGCCGGCTACGGACACCGAGTTTTAAACACATATACAAAAATACGTATTTCGGCACCAAAACATGCACATAAAGAGGGTCCGTGGTTACACTACAAAACTATACGGCACAAGAGCCGCGTACAATGTGTGAGACTCTAGTGATGCATCGAGTTTAAAGAAGAAAAATATGAAACACACAACTGGGAAACAATAACACGACTACTGCATCGCACCATTGTTGCATGTCACTGTAGTAGGGTAGTACACAAAGCGCTCTCGGACTCCCCAACACGGCTGCGGCGAAAGCGCCGAAACGCCGGGGGGGGCAACAGGCTGGCCCAAAACCAGATCAGACACAGCCCCCCCCCCCCCCCCTCCACCCCCCCCCCCTCCTTGCCCCCCGCGCCCAGCCGCGCCGCCAAGCCCCCCCTCGACCGGCCTCGTCATCCTCCGCCGCACAACCCGCACCGCTGCGCTGCGACCTCATGCGACAACCGGCCACCAAAACTGCCGCACACCGCCGTTAGACGCCCAACAGCGCCGCAGAGTGCACGAAGACGCATACGCCTAAAAAACAAAATCCCGAGGCCCCCGCATCTCTTGTCGACCCTCCTAACCCAAACCACTTCCGTCAAACACCAAGACTGCGCGGGGACCTCCTCCCCGAGTTCAACAAATTGCGCAAAAGATATTTCTCTTCGTGCCCACAAGTGACGCGCGAGAGTGCTTATAAAAGGAAATTGAGCGTGAACTTCACGAAGTAATACCAGAGGACAGCCCAGAAGGTTTTGTAAAATCCATGAGGGAGTCCGTCTGGTCCAGGAGCTAAGTTGCTTTGGCTCGTTCCACGGCTTTGTCCAGTTCTTCAGACCTGGCATCGCTGGCGAGGGTTTGACGCTCAGCTTCGCCCAATGTCGGAAAGCTCTGTACCAGCGAGTCGAGAGTCGGTGCGTTAGAGATCTGCACGAGTCAGTATTTAGGAGCCCAGCCCAGCCCGTCCAGCTGTCTTTTGGACCCCTGCCCGCTCGCTGCCCGCCAATCATTTTCTACAGCCGGCCCGTCACGGCCCAACACTAATTCTCACGAGCCCGCAGAGGCCTGCTCTATTTTCGACCAGTGTGAATAGCTCACGAATTGCGCTGCACGGCAGCTCGCTTGCCAGTGCTACACGTGATGATTACGGTAACCAATAGTCAATGCAATAGGCGTCTTCTTTTTTGCTGCTATTATTAGTTGTACAAATGTGCGGGCCCATGGAGCTTCATAAGAAAAATCCTTTCATCGTCGTTTTATGCGCGAAACCCGCATATCGGAAAGGACGATAAATAAAAATGCCAAGCCGCTGTAAACGAACCCACGTGTCAAAGTAGAAAAGGAAGAAAAACGTCGCAACGGGTTCGGACAGAAGACGGACAAAGTTCTAAATTTCCCACTCCCGCGTCGTACAGCCTAAAAGAGAATATACCGCCGTCTTTTGCTGTGGCCTGCGAGATGTTGTTTAGAAAAAACACCCTAAGAGGAAGCTATTCACCTGTATTGTGAATGCACGGGCTCGTACGTACATATTGTGGGCGCCTGTGAGGGTGCGCATTGTGTAGGCTAGTACGTTTGCGTCTTGATGAGGAGAAGCGAATGTACGACAGCGGTGCTACCGGTAATGAAAATAAACGCCGCGCCGCAAGTGTTCTGCAAGAGCAGTTGCTGCACACACAACGAACCGTACATAAACACAAACAAACTCACACGCAAGTTTTCAGCATATGGGTCTCCACCTAGTCCCTCATCCAACCCCCTGAACAAACTTCCAAAAACATTCCTACAAAAACAAAAAGTACTTGCCGGCTTTGCTTGCCTCGGCCCGCCTCTTAGACTTGAATGCAAGGTGCGTGCCCGGCCCGGGCCCTTCATGAATGTACCCGTGAAGGCCGTGCCCGGCCCCCGGGCTGGCCCGTAGCCGTGCAGATATCTACGTTGCGTCCGGGGCTATTGTCTTTGTCTTAAGATGTCCTGAAAGTTAGTGGTGAAGCAGGACAGACTGTCGCCTGTCCGTGTTAAAACAGCGCTCCGGGGCTCAGCTCGTCCTTTCGTGCGTGTCCGCAAGTACCGCAGAGCACCAGGGCCGCCTATGTTCTTGAGCTTGGAAACGTTCGATACGAGCCACCAAGGAACTTGAACTTAGTAAATCCAGGTGTGGCGCACGCAACACTTCAGTGTCTGAAAAGATGTAGAGCTGTCTGCGCCAGTGCACGGCTCAGAATACATATCGTCACGGCCACAATGTTGAGAAGCTGGGTGTCCACCCTTGCTTTCGTCCAACCCAACAACATAAAAAGGGCGTCCAAAGCAGACACACGCACTAGGCCCGACATCTGTCGACGCTTAAAAGTGTTTCCTAGCCAGTTTCAACAACCAGTGCTCCTGTGGCGCCGTCTCGTGGCGACGTTGCGAACTTTGGTTAGTCCATACCGGCGCTTGTAACAGGGCACTAATGCCAACCTATTAAAGGTAGGTGTGGGCACTAAACAAGCAGACATAATGTTTTAACAGTTCATCTGCCGGTGTTCGGGCTCACCGTTTTGAAATAATAGTCAAAACGCAGGCGAGCTGGTGAATAATCAAAATTAAAAAAATAAAACCTTGAGACAAGGAAACAAAAGGGACATACACACCACCTTCTCAACACCAGCACAGCATACAGCTGTAATTTATTATAAAGCTGTCATTTATTCTTAATTATGGATGATCACCGTTTTGTTCGCCCATTTTCTCTTTTGGATCCGACCTCTTTGTATTCCTTGTCGTTTGAGTTTTTTATATTTTGCGGCTGCCGTTTCAACCTCCGACATGGAGGCAGGGGACGCACTCAGCTGGGGTTCACTTCGCTGGCCGGGGTCTTGTGTCTGTGTCGCTCTCTTGCCAGTCGGCTTCTGAGCCGTCGACATCTTCCGCAATGGACTCGTCGCACATGAATGGTGGGATGGAGTGGTCCGAGGGCGTGACACTGGAGCCTTCTGGACTTCCGTCTAGTGAAGGCTGGTCCAGGGTTTCTGACTGCCCAGTGGTGTCGGTGATCTCGGTGGTCTCAATAGTATCTGTGGTCAGGAGGTCTGCTGCAGGAGTCTCGTGAGAGGTCAGGGCTTGGCCATATCCCGAGGCTTCTTGGGCCGGCATGGTTGGCAGCTGTTCAGACATCGGAGTGCCGGGTTGGGAGGCGAGACTTTTGGGGTTTGTTGACGCCGTTCATGGGGATGGTCCAGAGCACTGCGGTTCAGCCGCAAGCGCCTGTGCAGACGACATCTTGGGGATGCAGTCGGTCGTTGCGTGCTCGCAACCGCAGCGACGGCGCCGTGCACTGCAGTCGTCGGTCAAGTGACCGTGCCTCGTACAACGGGTCAGTAGGGGACTTCACAAGCGTTCCTCGGGTGTCCTGGCTGTTTACAGGAACTACAGATGCGGACGAGTCCAGGATAGTCATCGGTGATGCGGTGGTCATTGATCTGTAGAAACCTAGGGAGTGGTCTTTCCGGGCGCATTTCGACCCAGGCGATGCGGGTTGCATACCGTAGGGCAGTCCGTCTTAATGGGGCGTTCAAGCTTCACCACCTTTCTGTGGTATTAGAGCTTGGACCAGGTGCTTGTCGTAGACTTCGGATACGTACAAGCTACTTTAATTAATCGGGGGACAGGGACTCGACTAAGGCATTCTGGCCACTGACGTTCAGGTCGCCATGAGCAAACAGTTTTTCCACTGCGTCGGGGGTGTGGACGATGCTTTGGAAGTGGACGCCTCCGTGGTGTTGAACGCTATAACCCTGTGGAAGACCTTCTACGGCTGCAATAAATGACCTTCTTGGACGATGTATGGTCTGGAGTCAATATGGTGAAGTCTAGTGCCTTCGATAGCTGGGTGGTTTGTTGGGGCTCGTAGTCTGGCGGCCGGCCGCCGCTAGGCACGGTGGGCGTCATCTGGTCGGAGTCTATCCGGATGTTATGCGCCTGGTTGGCGGTGAGAAGACGGTGACGGACAGACGCACCCCAGAAAAGGTAAGAAGACGTGTATCACAAATACGAGCGTGTTTATAATTTTACCTCAAATGTAGTACTCCGCATAAAAACTTCTACCCCACTGAAAACGGCCTTTTCAACATGCACGCTGAATAGTAAGTTAGTAATAAACATTTGCAAACCTAAAAATTCTCCTTCGCGCTAATAACTACAATCTTAGGTATTCTGGTATCAAATTAAGCCGATCTTCTATGATGAATTTTCAGAACGTACATTTTCCGCTGATATCCTCAATATCAGTGGAAAGTGCCTTTTTGGAAGTTGCACACGAAGTCCAACCTGGGCATGCTCATGTTTCGCCTCCTTGGAGCTCTAAACTATGCCAATTTGCCCCCACACAGCCGAG
This sequence comes from Ixodes persulcatus, assembly GCA_013358835.2. Classification (NCBI taxonomy): domain Eukaryota; kingdom Metazoa; phylum Arthropoda; class Arachnida; order Ixodida; family Ixodidae; genus Ixodes; species Ixodes persulcatus. The sequence goes on along the minus strand of JABSTQ010001474.1, from coordinate 18,174 downwards.
GTGGGACCCACGGGGGCATTGCATGGGCAGCCCAATTCCGGCAAACCCACGCGTTGCCTCCATAGAGTCCACCTCCGTGCTAACTCTGACCCCACATTGCCGTAGTGGAGTCCACGAGAGCATTGCATGGGCAGCCAGAGTCGGGCATGCCCATGCATTGCCCTTGTGGAGCCCACTTCTGTGCTAACTCTGCCCCCGACATACCGGAGATCGGACCTACGGGGCTTTGAACGGGCAGCCCAAGTTGGGCATGGCGACGCGTTGTCGAAGTGGGACCCACGGGGGTACTGCGTCGGCAGACCAAGTGGAACATGCTCTCGCTTTGCTCACGATTACGCTACCTATTTTATTTTTTAAACAATACTATCATTCCTTGGAAGGAATAGAATATGAGTCCCACCTCGCATAGGCGAGGTGAGACTCATGGAGGTATACTTGGGCAGCCCGAGATGGGCTTGCCCACGCCACAACGACGTGGGACACGTGGGGGTATTGCGTGGGCTTCCCCAGCCCACTTTGCTCACGTGGGGCCCACATAGACTCCTTTTCATATACTACTTGGGCAAGGCTAAATGAGCATAATGCGGGTTCATTTTCTCTTTAAATTCCAATCACCAGAAACAAAGACCACACGCTCTAGGCTCTTGTATATCTATATACAGGGAGCTTCACGAAACGTGGACGAATTCGATATTGTGAAAACTACGCGTCGCAACAAAAAAAGTCTCTTGTCGTTTCGGTCCCGGGCCAGGGGCCTATTTACGAAAATTGTTAAAGTCCAGGATAATTAAATCGTTAATTATTTTCGTGTAATTAACTTGTTTAGTATGCACTTTAACGGCATTGTTTCCATTAGAACATTGCTCAGCATCATCGAAAAACACGAATTCAACCAACTGCAGAAGGATAGAAGACGCGCGAAGCATCTTACGGCTTTCTGAAAAACTGCACAAATTCGAAGGGTTTTTAACTTTCGGTGTTCTATCGGAGCGCATCTCGGCCCCGACGGCACCGCGCCCCGTGGAGAAATAGTGCAACCAGCCTCTGTTGCGTTTTGCGAGGACAGCGCAGCAGAGTTTGGTTGCACTATTTCTCAACGGGGCGTGGTGCCGTCGTGAACAAGATGCGCTCCGATTGCAAACCGAAACTTAGAAACCCATGAAATTTGTGCGGTTTTTCAGAAAGCCGTACAATGCTTCGCGTGCCTTCTATCATTCTGGAATTTGTTGATTTAGTGTTTTTCGAAGATGCTGAGCAACTTTCTACTTAAAATCATGCCCTTTAACACAATATAAAAAAGTTCATTACACGCAAATAATCAACAATCTAATTATCTCGGACTTTAATAATTTTTCTAAACGGGCCGCTGGCCCAGGGCCCAAACGACACAAGCTTTTTTTCGTTGCGATGAGTACTTTTTCGCAATATCGAATTTGTCCACTTTTCGTGAAACACCCTGTATCTTCTTGTTTAGTGGACACATGCATAAACAGGGTGCGGCCATAGGGACAGACACAATTGATACACCTTGAAAAATTCGAATTCTAAACGGTCATACCTGATATTGGCAACGCGAGGGTAGTTTCGCATGAAGTTTTGTCTTTCTTCAGAACCCAATTCAAAGGTGGGAAAATATTAAAAATAAACCAAAAACGGCGCCGTAAGTTTCTTATACCCTATTCTGGATGTTTGTCGTCTGCTAATTACTTCGTGAGCTTGCTGCCAGGTTGTCGTTGTTCATATATTTTCTGAACTGTATTAATTATAACAAGGTGTTGAACAGGGCGAGTTGGTAAAAGTTTGACATGATGGGTGTAACAGCTTCAAAAAAAAAAGAGGACGATAAAAGGAACAGACACGACAGGACAACAGCTGTACCCGCACCTGAAAGGTTTTATGTAAAAATGAAGAGAACACATACGTCAGTACCAGATAAGAGAACGTGTAATCTAACAATGCGCCCTGCACGAGGGCTGTGTCATCACAAATAGGGTTACTAGACGCAACTCATGCCAGTCATAGTCTGAGCCGTCGGTTGCCTTATGGGAAAAGGAGCTGTACTTCTCGCACCAGACCATGACTGCGTGGGTTGCGTCTAGTGACCCTATTTTTGATGACACAGCCCTCGTGCAGGGCACATTGTTAGATTACACATTCTGTTATCTGGTACTGACGTATGTGTTCTCTTTTCATTATCAAACAAAAACCTTTGAGGTGCGAGTACAGCTGTTGTCCTGTCGTGTCTGCTCCTTTTATTGTCCCCGTTTTTTGAAGCTGTTACACCCACGATTGTCAAAGTATTAATTATCCCTATCTTACTCATCGTCAGGTCCCGCTATTTTTACTTTTTTTTTGCGTTTCTGCGTTTAGGAAGTTACCCGGGAGCGAGCTTATAAACCAGAGTGCAGACGTCAAAGAGGCTGGTATAGGACATAGGAAGTACGCGGCCTCCGATTTTGCTTTATTTTTAATATTTCACTTCTTTAGAAGAACATAAGAAGTACTCGGCCTACGATTTTGCTTTACTTTTAATCTTTCATTACCTTAGAATTCAGCTGTAAAAAAATAGACATAAACATCTGGCGAAACTACGCTCGCGTGCCCATTTGGACGTTTGGAATTCAAATTTTGCAAGGCGTGCAAAACGTATTTGTCCTTACTGCCGAATTTTGTATATACACTTGTTATAGTACTATGGTAAACAAGAAAGCATAAATTTCGCTCAGACTTGAAATTCAAAATATATTTAAGTTCTGCTGCACTAAGATCATCACTACCCAAAAAATCAATATTCAAATGAAAAAAAGGAACATCTACCTAACTGAAGTTTTAAAGAGGAAGGATTTTCTGTCAAACAAAGACTTTTGACCAAACTAGAGCTTTAAAACTTTTCAGAGGGTCGAAATACTCCGTTCAACCGCAATAGGACCCTTAACTTTAACGAATAATTAAAGTTGAATGGAATTTCAACTTTCTGTGATATTCAACTTTTTTTTTTTCCGGAAATACTCTGTAATTAGGAGGCGGATAGTGAAAAAAATGAGAATCTCAGAGCACTGGGAAAACAAACTACAAAATTAGAGAGATCAAAAGTCAAAAGTGGAGTATTAATATGGGTTTTAACCCAACTAAATGAGCACCCTGGTGTTCTTAGACTTATTAAATGGCCTTGAAATTTTGCTGTACCATTTTATTCCACTCAAAGAGGGCTCTATACGAAGTGAGGTTCCTCGAATGAGCATTTTCATGTCGCTGAGAGCGTGTTGGTGGCTAATAGCATTATATTTGCAGGCTCGAGATTACTACAATAAGCATACTAAAATTTGAGTTTCTACGAAACCCAAACCTTTAACATTTGACTGCCCGAAAGGAGCATAAATAAGTCATAATTATGTTCGAAGAGCGTTAGAAAACATACGGTCCACTCGATCTCACATTACATGTAACTTAATTTGCATTATGTAAAATTTAGATACTTCACTTTCAAATATCCGAGCTTCATATTTTTCTTACAATTTCATATTGCCTGATATTACATCATTACGGGAAGCGGAAAAAAATGCGCGCGAACTTTTGTTAATTTATTAGCAAAATAGACCCATAAGTGTTTATGCACGACATTCGTGTGCAGGAAGCCAAACATCTTTGACAACATGCTGGCCATGATGGAGAAGTACGCCACTAATCTGGAGGCTCTCGTGGACGAGCGAACAGACCAGCTGGTCCAAGAAAAGAGCAAGACAGAGGCGCTGCTCTACGAAATGCTGCAGAGGTTTGTGTTTCACCATCTCGAAGAATGTTGGATCAACGGCAACGTGTCTACCCTGAATCTTAAAAATGTTATGCGCATTCGGCAGCGAAGAACTCACAATGCAATCCCATTTAAAAATTACAAAATTCATATAGTTATTTAAAATGTATTCCGTTTTCACTTTATCGTAAAATACCGACAGATAATTGCCTACAGCAAAGGATACAACACTTCTAAGCCAAGCAGAGTATTACAATACAATCGGTATATGAGAAATGTATTTCAATACTTAAATAAAGATGTATTTTTCAAATCTATCTCGATACAGAAGATCAGTGGCTCGAAGGTATCTAAAAATACTCTCGAGATGCGTTTGTAACGCGATACTACTCAGTCCTGGACTCGAAACATATCAAGTGTCCGTAGGCTTGAACTCGTCTGGAACATAGTAAGTTGTTACCAGTTTCTTAAAAAAGAAGGTACTGCAAAACTGAAGGAATGTATTGCTGAACGCGTAAATGCAGAAATGCAGCCGCTGTTTTCCTCCGTGAAATATGCGAAGTGCAGCGTCCAACTCATCTTCACCCTCGACTTCGCCGTATTTTTTTATAGTGCGTGCTAGAATTTTAACCTCTGTGTTACCACCGCGTTCGTATTCGAAATGATAGAAGAGTCAAAGCAGTCAACTTCGTCTCTCCCTTAATGGTTTGCCAGATTGGATCTCACGTTGAGCTTGAGTATTCCCTGTAGCTGCTGGAAACCCTGAATCTTCCAATGAACCTTGGTCACACTGCTGACACCTTAAAGACCGACCTACGGAACCATTTTCCGCAAGGTAGGAAAATGTCCTTCGCGCCCCTCCTCTTCTCACCCTCTCCCAAAAGTCACGTGATGGCAGGGGTTTCTTTCCTGTCGGCTTTTCTTGTAAGGATAATCCTCAAAAAGCGCAAAATGAGCGGCTAGCTGCGAGCGCGGCAACGACCTTCAGACTTCCAGGTGTCTTCTCCTCGTTGACGCGGGCACGCTCAATCCGCGAAACCGAGGAAGTCAGCGCGACCGAACGCTTTTTTCCATGAGCTGCAGGCCCGAGGCCGCTTGGTCGGTGGAGATCTAGAGGCCGTGATATGCTGGTGTCGTTCCAGCTGTCGCCCTCTGGCATTGCGCGGCTGCTGGAACCATTCCCGTGTCTTCACAAGGATTGGCTTGCGCAATAAAGGGTTCACATCATCGATAATCTATTTCTTTCCGAAACATATAAATCAGGTTGCTTTCCCTAACCCCTTCACTACTGTTCGAAACATATATCTCCTCTCGTATGTTGTTCATCCCATTTTGCACTATTTTGCGTATTTATTCTTCCTTACCTCTGCTTGATGACTGTTTTATAAGTTGATAAAGGCCTTTAAATATTGGCGCCGGCTTGCGTGATCAACGCTGTACCGGATTTATCCGATATTGAAAAAGATTGGCGTTAGGATGGTGCAGGAAGCAAACCAAAATTCTGGCTTCTAATGAAGACGGCGCAGTCGTAAGATTGGTCTTTGCTTCTCCCGCCTCCACAACGCCCCATCGTTTGCACTATCACAACTTCTCAGTAACCTAGCTGTATACCACATTTTACTCATAGTTACTATAAATGTGGCCCGACAGGCTTTCCCGCTATGAGCGAGACGACGTTTTAATGACCGGCGTCTCTCCCGAGTGAGAGTAAATATCATCCCCTTCCCAGAACAACCACTCTTTTCTCTAACGCCCCCCCCCCCCTCTCCTTTCCCGAGTTGGGGAGATATTAGGCCACTCCAGGAAGCAGCCTGCACACAGGGCTTTTTGGCTACTCATTCTCAACACATTCTAACGTGGAAGTAAAGACATCGCATGAACGACGCCCAGTTTATTCGCAACCTAAATAATGTGGCTCTACTGTTGGGACCCAATCAATTTTGTCATCAATCACTATTTGTTATGATTTCATGGTGAAAGAATGTTAGTCGTGATGCCACAGAAGTGATCGATTCAACGGGAGAAATAGGTCCTCGTATATATTTTGCGGAAATACTCGCTCCTGTCACGCTCCAGTGAGTAAGGTCAAAGCGCCCGAGGCAGTGCGTAATAGTTTACAACTGTCGTTGACGATGAAATATTTGTGGGAAGTGCATAAAAGTTTTTACACCGTAGCACCCTAAACAAAAGCATACCTAAACACAACAAAATGTCGCAATCCCCCCAAAAATATATATATATCAGCCTAATTGTTGTCTCCCCCCCCCCCCTTTTTCTCTATTTTTTTTCCGCGCCACTACAAAGATTATCGGCCGAGCAACGAATTTCCACCAAAAACCTCGCTTCTTGGAGAAAGGACTCTAGGGTATATGGTAGTAAATCTGTCAGGGAGTTGCAGAAATAATAGGCGACCATTGAATCTAGCCTTCTGCACAAATCATGCTCGGGATATTTCCATTTTCCTCCCACGCGATTAGAAGGCAAGACGCTGGGGGTAAATCATGTGCACTAGCATGCTGCTTCTAAGAGAGAGTATCTTACTTCACACTAGCGGATACCTACGTATCCGCTAGTGTGAAGTCAAGCAACAGGAGCCACATAGCTGGTTGGCCCAGCCAGTATTCAGCTTTCACAGCACTGTCAAGGATGAGCAGGGTCGAGGTGTCATTAGAGCTGCCTTTCTGTTTGCGGGGTGAGCGTGTGTATAGGCGGAAACATCAGCAAGCAAAGCACGGTTTCGTTAAAAAAACATTGCTTTGGGGGAACAAGGCGCGGGGGAGTGGGGAGGGATGAAGGAGGGTAGAGGAGGGGGGGGGGGAGGAATGTAACGGACGTATGCGCCACGGTCACTCTGTCCACGGTCCCACTTGACACGAACGCCAAGCCACGGTTTTATGGTCCATTCGTTTTCTGCTCTTTTGTAAGCTCGCAGCCGTCCGTTCGATTTCCAAGAAGTCGAAGCCTGTTGCCTTTCTGTAGAGTGTCAAATCCTCCCAGCCTGACTGACCGTACGAACGAGTCGAGAAACGGTCTCTGGCTGGGCTGTCGTGCTTTCCGTGAATTCCTTTCTCTCACCAGAACCTCATCAGAGTCTTGTGTTACCATGCTAAAAGTGCGAAGGCCGTTGCATCGCCCTTCTTCCACGCTATTTCTTCCTTTGACGGAACGGAAGAATTGTAACGAGTAATTTCAGTAATTCGTTACTGAAAAAAAGTAATGAGATTACGTTACAAGTTACATTTTTAAGAAAGTAACGGATTAATTACTAAATTACAAGAAAAGTAATTAATTACAAGTAATCCCGTTACTTGTAACGGATTACTTCCAAGTCTGCTTCTGTGGCATCATGACGAACATACTTTCACCATGAAATCATAACAAATAATGATTGTGATGAAATTGATTGGGTTCCAACAGTAGAGCCACCTTATTTAGGTTGCAAATGAACTGGGCGTCGTTCATGCGATGTGTTTACTTCCACGTTGGAATGTGTTGAGAATGAGTAGCCAAAAAGCCACGTGTGCAAGGTGCTTCCTGGAGTGGCCTTATGTCTCCCTAACTTGAAAAAAGGGGGGGGGGGGGAGAGAAAGTAGTGGTTGTTGAGGGAAGGTGATAATATTTATTCTCACTCAGGAGAGTCGCCGGTGATTAAAAAGTCGTCTCGCTCATAACGGGAAAGCCTGTGGGGCCACATCTATAGTAACTACGAGTAAAATGTGGTATACAGCTAGGTTACTGAGAAGTTGAGATAGTGCAAACGATGGGGCGTTGTGAAGGCGGGAGAAGCAAAAACCTATCTTACGACTGCGCCGTCTTCATTAGAAGCCAGAATTTCGGTTTGCTTCCTCCACCCTCCTAACGCCAATCTTGTCCAATATTGGATAAATCCAGTACAGCGTAGATCGCGCAAGCCCGCGCCAATATTTAAAGGCCTTTATCAACTTATAAAACAGTCATCAAGCAGAGGTAAGGAAGAATAAATACGCAAAATAGTGCGAAATGGGATGAACAACATACGAGAGGAGATATATGTTTCGAACAGTAATGAAGGGATTAGGGAAAGCAACCTGATTTATATGTTTCGGAAAGAAATGGATTCTCAATGATCTGAACCCTCTATTGCGCAAGCCAATCCTTGTGAAGGGCTGCTGGAACGACACCAGCATGTCACGGCCTCTCGATTTTCACCGACCGAGTGGCCTCGGGCCTGCAATGCAGCTCATGAAAAAAAAAAAAAAAAGCGTTCGGTCGCGCTGATTTTCTCAGTTTCGCGGATTGAGCGTGCCCGCGTCAACGAGGGGAAGACACCTGGAAGTCTCAAGGTCGGTGTCGCGCTCGCAGCTAGCCGCTCATTTTTCGCTTTTTGAGGATTATCCCTACAAGAAAAGCCGACACGAAAGAAGCCCCTGCCATTACGTGACTTTTGGGAGAGGGTAAAAAGAGGAGGGGCGCGAGGGGCATTTTCCTACCTTGCGGAAAATGGTTCCGTAGGTCGGTCTTTAAGGGCCTTCCAAACAGGACACAGCAGGTACACATCGCGACGCAGTTAGCGCGAACACGACATCGGTGCATTTTCGCATTTTGCTTCTAAATAGTATTAGCGTGCACGAAATTGTATCGCTTACGTTCTAAAACTAAATGAGCTCTTTCCGTAGCAACAATAACTTGGATGACACCCCTTGGTTTCAAAGAGAAAAACTGGAAAAATCGGCCATCGCTTGTTCGGGCTAACAGTGTCGCGCTCTGTACAATGCATTGAAAAACAAAACAAAATTTGTGCGCCCTTCTTTAAAAAAAAAAAAAAGTGATAGTTTTGGCGTGCACGTACTTTTTCTATGAGAATATCTAGCATGGCATTTCTCCTTGGCTCCGCGCTGTCGTCTTCACCCCTTTCTTGTTTTGGGGACATCGGGGACCAAAAACTACGGATTTCTCGACGACACCCAACACAACGTGTGAGTTGCTCTCCGGACCCACTTGACGAGCACTCTTCAAGCCTCCGTTCAAAGACTCAAGCGGAGGGTAACTTTAGACCCCGGCAAAAAGAAAAAAAAAACGTTCGAGACCGGACCAGCGCCGTATGAGAACCTCCACTTCCGGTATAGTGCATGGTGTGCACGGCATCTGCAGTGTCCTCTTCGGACGGCCCTTTTGAGGTACGTCAGACCCATCAAATACATATTTATAGAAGATCGCATACTCAGCAGCCAGTGAATGAGAAACACCAGCGATGTTGTTGTAATTGCCTTTTTTTTTTTTTACTACGTTGTTGAAGGCGTCTCCGACTTGTGTGTTAACCGCCTTCGAAAAAGTGATGCCTTGATTTCCGCCTGATGACGTCATGAAAGTGTCACGCTGTCGCCGGTCGCGATCCTGGCGGTGTCTCAACAGCGGTGTTGGATCTGGCGGACGCCTGTTTTGCCGGAGGTCGCCCTTCATTTTGACAAACAACTGTAACTTCGGCAGCCGTGAGTTGGGACGCCACTGCGCTAACGATAGTCGCGTTTGCTCCTGCTTTTTTTTCCAGCATTTCTATGACCAGCCGCTAGGTTTCGCGACATTTTGTTTCCAGTGTTTTGTGTTGTTTACCAAGATTTACAATTTTGTCGAAGTCGATGCAATATGTGATAGACACACCGATGGTTGTCTATGTTACAATGTGTTACATTGTTCTTTGTTGTATTCATTTCAAATAGCGCGTGTTTATCTGAGTTCGAAATGGCCATTGAAACTTTGTTCTTTATTTTATGGATCCCTAATGGGTATTGTTTGGTGTTTTGTACCCCAGACCTGCAGTGGCCTACAAATATGGACACAGCATGTTATAAATAAATGAAAATAAATTAATTTCAAGACCTTGGCACCTTGACTTTTGTGCCGTCATTTGTCGCCACTTTAAGACCACTGTTAAAGTATTTGCGGGATAGGAGGCTACATCCGCCAGTCGGAGAAGCGTTCAAGACACCATATTAGTCCTGCGCAGATTTAAACCGAGCAATTATACAATATTTTATAGAAGTGTGTAAACCGCTCTCTGCATTGTGACGCTTAGCGGCAGTTGGTCGCAAACCTCGATTTATGTCGCACAATCATTACAAAGAAAGTTTCAGTGTGCTGAGGTGGTTATAAGTTTACTAACGATGGTAAAGGTCCACTAACAATAAGAACGGAATATCTTTTTTTTTTAATTTTGATGCTTGATTTGAGCACCTAGTAGACCACATTTACATTGCTTGCCTTTTTTTCAATGATGAGCAGGCTTAATTGTAAACACGCGGGCATTCTTAAGAGTGCACGTGACTAGATGGTGTAAATGAAATACATGCTATACTTTTTTCCATACCATCAAAAATAGTATTAAAACATTCGTCATACAAGCACTAATCGCAATCGCATTGAAATTAACTACGGTATGCAAATTCGTATAAAATGTATCTACAAGTAAACATATCAAATTGGCGAGAACCCACTTAGAAAAAGCAAAATGCAGGTGTTCGCCCAAAACCAAAAATTTTTATATTAATTTAATTTTCAACTGTAATAGTTTTTTGTCTATTTTTTCCCAGGTCCGTAGTCGACGAGTTGAGACGTGGGCTTCAGGTGACGGCCGAGAGTTTCGAGTCCGTCACAGTCTACTTCAGCGACATTGTGGGATTCACGCGCATGTCCGCCGAAAGCACTCCCTTCGAGGTACTCTCGCATTTATTCGCTCTTTTGATTTTCTTCGCCAGAAACTCAGTGGCGCCATCTATCGTGTAGCCTTGGCACGCTTCCAGTCCTTCTATATTTTTTTCTTTTTACGCCTATCTCATTTTTAAACGATTACATTAAATTACATCTGACAGTTGCTGCGTTCAATTTACCAGCACCTCGTGCACCAGATGCACTCGGTGCCTACCGCCATATCTGATTTACGAGTGCAGCTTATCTTAAAAACATAACCGAAAATACATTGCCCGGCACTTCTCTGCACGGCGCTTCCCTTTTCGTTGCCGGTGCAGTTAAGTCGAATGAATGAATTGTCTTGAGCAATCATCTTCGACGATACCGCGTAGGTTTGATCCCGGGAATACTGCAACACGGCAGTTATTTGAGAACCGAAAGTGTTCAAAGGTAGTTTTCACACTGGCGCCACCAGGTCTCAACTGACGCCAGAAAAATGAAATAGAAAGCCTGTTCTATGATATACAATGTGTGTTTCTTTTTCTATTCTTTTTTTTTGTCGGACTAGAATTTGTTGGCCTAGAATATGGGTACAAGTTGGTGGACACGGCAGCTACTAGAAAACAGACCAAATGCGCAAATCAGTGAGCTCATCAACAAATAATTTTCCTAGCTTTTTTCTCTCTTTTTTTTTTTTTTTCGGGGGGGGGGGGGGGTGGGAAGGGTGGGGGCGTATTAAGCCCGAAGAGTTCCCGCTTAAACTCAGTGCGGTCTGGCCGTGCAGCGAGATGTTAGTAAATAACTATTAGTTTGCGCTAATGGTAGAAATATGTTATCATTTGTGGGAACCCATGATCCCCAATTTCGATATGATCGCGATTGCGCAATATTTGCATCTTCGCTTCGTCGCACGCGATCATTTTGGGAGCGGACAACCCGTATTGCCCACTCCTTCGCTATTTCCTCTTTCACATCCCATTTGGGGGGGCCTTTTCCTCCTCCCTCCAAAGACCAGTTGCCGCACCGGGCTGATCCTTCCGAGGAGAAATTGGTATTACTGGCGCTTTTCGCGCCCTTAGTTTCGCTTTGAAGACGTATACAAAGGTGATATTTCTCGCTCCATAGCCTTATCCCGTTTCAGATGGGGTTGGATAATGTTGCGTGAATATCCTTTGTGCCGATTAGACGCGATAAGTTATGGAAGCGGTTGATTTGGCGAGTTGAAGCTTGGCGTCGATACGGTAGACCATATTGACGCCAAGCTTCAATTCGTCAAATCAACCGCTTCCCTAACTTATCGCGTCTAATCGGCACGAAGCATATTCACCAAACATCATCCAACCCCATCTGAAACGGGATACTGGAAAACTTTAATGGAGAGATAAGGCAAATTTGAAAACCCGAGGTACAGGTGCAGCATGAAAGGAGACACGACTACTTGTTATGCTGTGAATACGAACTTCTCTGAAACATAGCCTGGGATGCAGCACGACAGGAACAGTGTATAGTATTCCTCTTCGCATTACTGTAGAAATTTTAACGCCGACCACCCACACCTAAGCCACCAAGGCCGGGAATTAGGTTAGCCGTCTACTTTCTTACGGCGAATTCGCGTGGTTCTTTCTGCGCGCTCTTGAGCACTTTTTCCAGAGCGCGCGAGATCTAGTGGAGGAATGGGAGTGCGGCGGCTTGATTGGCTGGTTTCTTCCGAAGGCACCCTCCCGCTCGCAGCACTCCCTAGAACTCCTTCTCAAGCCGTCGGAGTGCGGAGCGGTGCATGCGTCAGCGTGCGTCACGTGGTACCTGGACGGGGATCACGTGGTTTTGTCGACGATGTACGGCGGTGGTCTGCGATGGTATTTGGGGTTTGGCATGACGGCGATGGATATCTGGTTCTACAAATTGCTCGTGCGTTCGGCGGTGCGAGGATTACAACGGACCGCACGACATTCGCTTGTGAGCGGGACAGAAAACTCGACGTGAGAAGTATTCCCAGTGCTTTTACGAGATTGTTCATCTCTCGCCGGGGAATCCGCTAAGCCTAACCGATGAAGAAACCGCTCGCAGAACTCGCCCCGGTTTTAGCGGGTTTTGTGGACGCTTCAATGAATTTTCAGGTTTGGTAAAAGTGCGTTCAAAAGTTTATGTAGTAAAATAACAAAACAGCCGACTATAATGCACTGTGACTTGTGTAACATGGCGATACGCGCCATGTCATCTTGGTGATGCTTGCGCGACACTCCGCCGTGAGGAAAATTCGTTTTATTAACCATTTGATATTTGCCTGTTCTGCGTACGCGTGACCGCTAACGTAGCTCGTTCACTGTTGAAAACGCGATGAGTTGACGACTTTTTCCAAACAATGGCTTTGGTTCCATTCCGCAAAAAAAAATCAATTCGCATGCTGATTTTTTTTTTTTTTTTTTTTTTTTTGTGACGGACCACAGTAAAGAGAGTTTATAGTCTGTCACAGACATTATTTCATCATGTTGCGAGAGCAAATGTTGCTCGATCGTCCACCGCACGCTGTAAAATTTTTGTGTTTATATACATCACAAAACTCAAGATGTTTTACTTCCTTGACTGTTCTGAAAATGTCAGAGCGCTCTGAGCCCAGCTGTTGTTCTCGGCAGGTAAAGATCGCGAGTAGCTCTGGCGGTAACGAGGAGACGCTCTGTTGAAACAAGGCCAGAGGAGAGAGGCGACCACTTGAGTTCAACCTTGGAATACACTTAATTTGGTGAGCGAGCCGTCGCCTTTAAAGATAGCGGACACGTCACGCTATGTCCTACGTCTTGAATGTTCCTAATACTTCATTATAGGGTATCTATAGCAGTAGACGCATGCTAAAATGTAAACCTGCAACCGTCAGCTAGTGGAAGCAGTCCTACTCTGTCGAGGTGAATGTTGGTGAAGTGTTCATCAGAAAGTGAGAACTTGCCGAGAAGTGAAGTCGTCTGTGGACTTAATTTGGCGCTCTGCCACTGCCGGCATTCATCTATCCATATGCGAACGTCAACGTTGATATTCAGCCACATGAATTGAGCAGTAATAAGGCGTTGAGTGGCTTAAACTACAAAGTACCAAAGTGAATTAATTGCTTCAAAACTTCTTTTCTTATGTTTTCGAGACATTGACATGGGATTTCCTTTAAAAGCATTGCACGCCATTGTTTTCCTACGCTCTGAAATCTTCGCAACTTAGAAATGGAGCGAACTCGTAGGTTTTCGCCCATGTTGTAGTCTTTTGCGCGTGCTCAGTTGTGCCGCCAGTGCTTTACAGTTAATAGCGACCCGTTCGGTAGAATATGTGCTCACACCAAGGGAAAGTGCGTCTGCAACAGTATGATTTTCTGCCTGATACAAAGGAGCTGCCTGTCGTGAATTCTGATATATTCCCTCCGCCGCATTTCTTTTGGTGTTTGTGTTTTGCCGCTGGGTGCTAAACCATACGGCGATGGCATGTGATCTTTGATCGCTGGGAATAGCCATTCAGGTACTAACCGAAATGTTTGATGGCAAAGTAAACTCCCAAAAGTTATGTGCACAAAATGTTATATGGGCACTCGGTAGGTTTGAGCTTCTTCAAGAAGAATGCTATTAGCGTCAAGGTTCCGGTAGTGCTTTGCTGAAGGACAGCTCCGACTCCGGAGTTCGAAGCGTCTACCATCACGAATGTTGGTGCTTCAGGCTGTGAGTGCGTCAGCAGCAGAGATTTGTACGCTCATCTTTGATTGTGACAAATGCTGCGGCCGCATATAATATTCAAGAGGAAACTGTATTTTTCCTTCGATTATCTCGCTATTGGCGACGTGCGCGATCAAAAGCGTTGCTGTGGTCGGCCTTCCACGATTGGCCGAATGCTGACTATGACGTCAGCAAAGGATTTCTCATCCAAGAAAATAAGAGGAATGGAACAACTTCAATTTCGACGGTGCTGGTAGTGTTGCTTTAGGAGCGCATTGATTTCAAGCTTCCAGCATGCTCCTTACAAACACCATCGAGCTTGTTGTTCACAAGGTAATGACGTCACGAAAGGTAACCATTGGAGGGCGCCACTAAAACATCTCGACGCTAATAGGCCTGCAGACGCTGAAAGACCAAAGCGTTGGTGGAAGCTCACAAGCCCAAGATACTGACAGAGTTCTTTTGTTGCGGAATGTTGCGGGAACTCGTGAATGTTTCAACTTACCTGTTGTGGTAAAGGTCGTAGGCCATGACGTCGATGCGGTTGACAGAAAATGCAGAACCTCGGCGCCTAATTCGCACGTCCATGCGCGTGGCAATATTCAAGTAATATTACCTGGTCTCGTTATACGAATCGAACTTGTATAAGTTTGCTACGCTCGTTGAATATTTTGTACAACTTGATTGTAACCCAAGGTTTCCTAGACTTTTGCGATTTATTATTGTTTGGAGAGGAAATGCTTAATTTTAAATATAACTTCTGATTTTGTTTTTCGCTATAAGCGTTATCCCAACTCGTTTCTTCTTTCATGTCACGGAAAGAAGCGATGGCATTTATATCAAAATGTTGTCGTAAAAAAGAGAATGACGATAAGGACAATTTCGCTTTTAATTCGTAATAAAACCAGTATATTAGAATGTGGTCGCTTATATCAAATCTAAGAATACCAGAAATAAAGTCATTGGATCATTGCTAGTAACTACGAAGATCTATTAGTGCTTTACCTTCAGACGATACTCTCGTTAGCTGAGTAAATGACGTTAGAGCAACCGAAGGATTCAACAACGTCAAGAAACGCCGACAGGAACGATTTGATATTAACAAATCAATACTAAGATCACAAATTAAAACAACTTGTAAATTAAGAGATGATATGTAATCTAGGATTTGATGTACGTATTTTAGAAATTCATCGATATTGCCCGACGGGTTACGATGAAATGAAGTAATTAGTTACACAAGGCATTTTACAACAATGAATTCATAGTGGTCATTAACATATGTTAACTCCGACAGGACTAACACCCAAGGTTATCTTTAAAATAAATTGAAGTACGCCCTCCCCTATGGTATTTGGTGCAAACCCCTTCAGCCTTATATCCTGCAAAATTCACAATATCATCTGCATTTGAAAACCACGTTTAAGGGAATTCCAGTAGATCAAATTTGTGATATAAAGAACATAATGATGTTTCTAGGTCGAACCATTTATTTTGTAAACTTGTTATATTTAATTGAAAGATTTACATCCTATCATATTAAGGCAAAAAATACTCAGCAAAAAGATTAAAATATATGCTGTCCTGATAATGAGCTACGTTTGATTCGACCATCGCAAAAAAAAAAAAGCATTTACCTTAGCAGATTCAACAAATATTATCTAGATCAGCTCCGCATATCTAACTTATTTCACGCTCTCCCGGTGTCTTACGCACAAGCATCTGACCATTATTTTGCCATGCAAACTGGTCGTGTGTTTCTTCAGCTTTAACCCTCATCATCCAAAGTAATTTTCCTTGTTTTGCGGTGTGAGATTTTCAAGCAGATACACATTAGACTGGATGGTCTTTAGAAGTCCTTTTTTTGACATTCACAGGTCACAGGTAATGCGCGACACGAAGCGAATGAGCGTAGCCGAAGTTTTATCTGGTTTAGAAAACAGCTTGTCAAGACATGCAACATCGTTTTGGGACAGTTCCGGTAGATGTAGTTCAGTTTATAGCTCGTTTATTTCCTTCACTTTGAGGACGTGCTGTCTCTAAAGTCTAATAGAGCAGCGAAACGAAAAAAATATAATAGCCGACACCAGGAGGAGGGACAGGTTTCAAACGCAAATTGAGCAGCGAAATGAGAAAAGATAACATGCTAGCAAAGGTCCATGAGTGACTGCGGTTTTCTTTTATGAGCCTACGCACCAATAATGCAGCTGTCTCAAACTTGTGCTCGTGTACCCGATTCATAAAGAAGGCGGCCTTGTCCCGATTACTTTCTTATAATTTGAGAAGATGGGTTCGGACATGGAGAAAGTATCTAATGATTTTTCAGCAGAGAATCTACCTTTTGTGATTTTCAACACTTTTGTTTATTTTCGCCGAACTGGTGTGAGATGGCATGCATCATCTCCTTGCCTGGCACGTCGAGTGGCGATTTTTTTTTTTTCAATTACATCCGGCTTTCTGTTTTTCCTATTTCTGTTTAACTATGATACCTTTTGTCCCTCCAACTGCGTCGTTGGCTTTAAAACCACCATAATCTCCTTCAATCAACATGTATATATATATATCGTAATTATACTTGCACATATCACGACGACTCTTTCAGACCAGTCTTGAGTTTAGTTAATTACACAATTAATACCATATTTATTGTTTTATTATCTGTAAAGCCGAGATAATTTAATTTATCGACAAACCTTTTACGTTATGGGGGTTGCCCATAAACGTTCCGCACGACATTATTGTCGGTCGAAGTCTTTGTACCATTCACTACTATTTGCCGTTTTCATGAAAATAAAAAGTATCTTTTAAGTAACTATATCTGTCCTAATCTACATTCTTCAATAAGTACCTAGATACGTACCTAAGGTACTATTTGCATGAGTAACTGTAACTCTATCTTAGGTACATTTCTAAAGTAACATTTACCGCCTTAATATTAACTATTTAACGAAAAATATTGAAAATAAATGTTGCCTCAGTAACAATTACGTTCTAAATAATTAAACTCCTGGACAAAGTCGATGGAAACATGGAAGCTTCAGCTGCCTCCTCTTCATTGAAATATACAATTTCACATCTATCGCTGCAATAAAATACTATCCCTCCCATCTCTAAGGAGCACACAAATACTATGGTCCAAACAAGGAACCTAAAGGATAACTTTTGTCATCACACAGGGGTACCTTGACACGTTCTCCTGAACATACCTTGACGAGCTAAAACGTAAACCCCATTTGGTCAGTAGTCTAAAATTTCAAAATAAAATAAAATGGCAACTCGTCAGGACCACTGACGCTGTGCAGTTATGAAACGTCCGTAAAGTACCGCCCTCTTCGTTTTTTGTGTTTTTTTTGCCGGCGTGGCATCGAAATTTTGTGTTTTTTCAATAAATCTGAATTTACGCACATTTTACCATCTAGTGATTTTCGGATTTTTTTTTTAATTTATCCGAAAACAGACAACTCTTAGTAAGCTATGTCTGTCTTTCATTAGTTGTATGACGCTGGATTTGACGCATTTCGGAATATAGCCGCGACCACGGGATTTAACTGTAGCATTCACATTTAAATAAAGCAAAGCGAAAAAAACGAATGTACAAATATTGCAAGGGAATGTTTCTAAAGGTTAATCGAACAATCCTCTTTGTGTTTGTTTGTTGAAGGGTTATCTTTGATGGGGTGAG
Organism: Ixodes persulcatus; assembly: GCA_013358835.2. Lineage (NCBI taxonomy): Eukaryota > Metazoa > Arthropoda > Arachnida > Ixodida > Ixodidae > Ixodes > Ixodes persulcatus. Next base: position 392 of record JABSTQ010001474.1, on the reverse strand, counting down.
GGGAAGAGGGAGGGGGGCACTATTGACATCTGTCGAGTTCGATTGACGTGCTTGACGATAAGCGGGGCTATGCTCTCATATTGCGGGCATGCCTTTTTGGAGTGCCCACATGGCGCTTCTGTCACGTGATATGCTTCGGTTCACCTTAAGTCCGGACATATTCAGCGCTATTAGCTTATGAGATCGATCAAGAAGCGTCAAAAGCTCACCCACGTTGGGTTTTCTTTATTTTTTACAATATACTCAGAGCCCAGGGGGCTTCACAAAGGGGGTGGGTACAACGTGTTACAGACATTCATGATCAGAATGTACAATGATACCTTTAAAAGACACGAAACAAATTAACGAAGTGAAAGTTGTTTAGCTAAGGCGGTCTTGAAGGATGAAACGGC
>JABSTQ010001473.1:0-14490 GCA_013358835.2 Ixodes persulcatus | reverse complement strand
GAAAGCTAGCGAAAGCATGTGTTTTTGGAATAGCAGCTATCAGAGTTGACATCAACAGCTCAGAACATAGCAAATACATAAATATGAAGCAAAATCTGGCATGCAAACCAGTCACGGCCCAGCATAAACTCATATTTACGAGCTGATTAACCAGTAGACATACAATTGTGGGCAGATTGTGGCAGCTACGACAAGGAAAGCTCCCGAAAGCATGTGTTTTTTTGGAATAGCAGCTATCAGAGTCTTCATTAACAGCTCTGAACATAGCAGATACAGAAATATGAAGCAAAATCTGGCATGCAAAGCAGTCACAGCCCAGCATAAACTCATATTTTTAAGCTGATTAAGCAGTAGACATACAATGGTGGGCCGATTGTGGCAGGTACGACAAGGAAAGCTCACGAAAGCATTTGTTTTTTGGAATAGCAGCTATCAGAGTCTTCATCAACAGCTCTGAACATAGCAGATACAGAAATATGAAGCAAAATCTGGCATGCAAAGCAGTCACGGCCCAGCATAAACTAATATTTTCGAGCTGATTAAGCAGTAGACGTACAATAGTGGGCAGATTGTGGCAGCTACGACAAGGAAAGCTCACGAAAGCATGTGTTTTTTTGGAATAGCAGCTATCAGAGTCTTCATCAACAGCTCTGAACATAGCAGATACAGAAATATGAAGCAAAATCTGGCATGCAAAGCAGTCACGGCCCAGCAAAAACCCATTTTTTAACGCGTCGTTAATCGCTACTTCTAACACTCTGGGTGCAGACGACAAGGCGCCTAGGAACACCTTGTAGGAAGCGTTCGCCCACATTGGTCGAGGGCATCTGTAGCTTTTGTAGGGAGACACAATAGCACGAATGCAACGAAAAATGATGATAATGACGTGCAGCTAAATGGAAAAAAGGGCTAGCATAGCGTCACCTAGCGGTAAAACTAAAGAGTACTCAAGTAGCGCTGCCAAGCCAAGCCAATACATTTGCAGCCAACAACATAGAATTCAAAATGGCCGCTTCTCGATGGTGTTTTCCGCCGATCGCTCGCGACGATTTTGTCCGAATAATCGAACTTTCGGACTTCAAGCTGTCCGAAACATTGGTCGTGAATATACACGATTTCTATGGGGTAAGTCACGGTTCCGCCTTTAGGTCCGAAACATCGAACAAGTCCGAATTATCGGAGTCCGAAAAATCGGTCGGCGACTGTATGCCGTCACAAACTAACCTCACAGGTGTTCGGGTTGTTGTCTAAAGTGATGTTCGGAGGGTTCGTTAACGTTTTGTAAGAGCATTTGAACCTATCTTTTCACCTTTCTAAAGGGTTACATTGTTAGGTTTGTGATATGACGCAGGCGAACGAAGCGCACTGTTCCGGCTGACCCACATGCGTGCCAGTACGCCAACCCCGCTGTCATTCTTCGTGTTCGGCCTCGCCTGCCTGGTTTCTTTTGCTGGAAAAGTGCTAAGTGTCAACGTTTCATTTCACCTCTGGTAGTAGTGACACGAAGCCTGAAGGTTCGTATCACCGTGAAATCGCTTGTGCTCATCAGGGGCCTCCTGATTCCCTGCAGCCATGGCCGGAGCAGGCTGATCTTGCCAGACGAAGCAGATTTGCCTGCTTCGCGGAGGCCATAGAGCAGAGCTGGAGCGTTTGCCCAGTGTTGGTAGACGAGTACAAAAACTCGTCTGAAGAGGAGCGTAAAAAATGAAGGGAACGGAGGAAAAAGTGCCACGACGTTTTGAGCAGACAGCCTCGTGGCTTTGTCGAGTGTTCGGTCTTGCAGACACCAGCACATGCAGTGGGTGTTCCTACATTCCTAGCATTCTCTTTTGTGCATGGTTAATTTGGGATATTGTCTATTCCGACATATATGACAGTATGTAGTGTTTGTCCTGTGCCAAAATATTCTGTATGGCCATCAGCTTTTTCTTTTATTTGCCACACCTTAAAAAACAAGGTCTTTTCAAGGTATGATGGGAAGCAGGTTGGTGTTTTTGTTTGTATAGGCTCAATGTTTAGTTATTATTCCCAGGACATCATTCTTGCAGGCCTGAGTAGAAGAGCAAAATGTGATACACCATACTGGAACTTGAATACTCCAATCTCGCCACATTCTTGTGGTTCAACTATAGAAACCTACAATATGTTTCCTTGTCCAGTGCATTACTGCAGAAGGACGCAGGCATGGTTCACACACTTGCAACTGCCTACAACCAGCGCAGCGGTCGTAAGCATTCATAGAGGCTTAAAGCCAGTCTTTTAACCTCTCTAGCCATAAGCAGTCGCAAGTGTGTGAAGCAGCCTTTGCGACTGCCAACATCTTTATGCGAGTTCTGAATGCACATTCGCAAGCATGTTGAAAGCATTTTAGGTGCATAATCTGTTTCTTTGAAACTCGCTACACATACAAGCACTGCATTAGCATGACTCTTTCCTAGTTTGTTAATATTTCAGCACACAATCGCTGACCAACATACTAAAGCAGGCTCCTCTGGTCCGTGCAATTTGCTTTGTAAGCAGTCGGTCAACTGAACCTTCGGACTCTATCTCCAATCTGATGTCGAGGTTGGGTATACTGTCCCCATCACGTGAGCAGATTGCTGAAATTGTAGCCGCAACGCTAGCTCCCACCCCCCTGTGAAAGTAGGGTGTTTTTCGGGGGGCGGATCTAAGGTTTGGGACGCCAGTGCTTTCCTGTGGCCATTTTAATTTTCTCTTGACACTTCTGCTTGTGCAGCGCATGCTGACGGCTACTTGAAGTATCTTTTTGGTTGTAGCTTTTGTCTCAGCCACAGTTTTCAAGGGCATAGGAGAATAGTTTCATTGATTAACCCTTGACACTGTAAGTCAAGCAGGTTGTCATGACCATGCTCATCTCGTTTATTAGTGCTATATCTTCAGAGTTAAATGTATTAGCTGTTGATTGAAAGTTGGCTTTGAGGCAAGATGCCAAGTTATCAGGTTGTGAACCAGACTGAGGTTCCTGCAATTCGACTGAGGCTTATTGTGCTGCAAGATCAGTCTAGGTTCACAGTATCTGGGTGGTTGAGATGAATCTTCAAATCTTTGTTCTAATTAAATCTGTATGATTTTCTTTTTAATCACCTTTCAAGCTAAGTGGTTGATGGTTTCTTTTGTGCCTTGTCTTTTCAGAAGAGCATCTTTAGCTCCTTCAGTTTCTGCTGCAAGCCTGCTACTACAGTTTGTAGCCCAAGTAGAAGAATAGAGGGCTGAAAGCAAGGCTCAAGTGACCGTGGACTCGTGGCCCTCAGACAGCTAGATCACCAGACCAGGCACAGACAAGAGCCATCTATGCTCCACTTCTAGAGGACATTTTGCTGTTTGAAACTACCAAGACTCATGGAAGCTGCTGACAGGAGGCTGTTGGTATGTTTAATTTTATTCTTTAGTGGAATTACTTCTCGGAGCATTTTAATAATTTGTGTAATAATGGCAAATCTTTGTTGAATATCTTCAGAATATAATTGTTAGATGTATATCCTTAGCCATCGAAAATCAGGAACTTTCCACAAGTTCTGGTGGCAACCCCATGAACTACAGTCTGGGAAAACACCAAGCCTATATAATTTGTTTCTAACTGACATCTATCGAGAATCACTCCTTTGGTAGCATACCTCTTGACTTAAAGGGGCCCTGCAATCACATTTAAACGTCTACCTTTTTTGCGGTTTCCACATCTCTTGGGGTTCGGGCTAGCCAGCGGGCAGGGGGAGAGCAACTAATATCAGTGCATCATATTTTATCCGGACGACGCAGAAACCTCCTTTACCTACGGGGGCAACCCGCGGTGCCGAAAGCGCGCGATTTGTGAAGTCTTTGGTCCTGGCCTTACTACTGGTCAGAGCCACTAAAAGCTTCTTTTTAGTTGAAATACAAAATATAAGTGGCGCAAACCATTTCAAATATTTATGAAACTGGTTTTTGTTCAGTATTTTAGATCAGAAAAGAAACAAATGCAGTTTATAAAGTATGTAAACAAGAAATGACCCGTCAACATACCCGCCACCAAGCAATGGGAAAGGCGGCGTATACTATAGTAAGTTACAAGTCAAGAAGGTAGCGGCAAATGCCCCTCAAAGTCATTCATATGTCCCTCCGCCACCTCCGCATCCAATAGCGTCCCATCGTTTCCGTGACGTCGCGGCCAACGCGGGAGGAGGGTCTCGCCTTTACGTGAATATTTGCTTTATCTTTAGACTTCGACTTAGCGTTGTGGAAGCCACGAGAGGGAGATTAGAATTCCCCCCCCCCCCCCGATGGAAACAAAAACGACTTTGGGGGGTTAGGTTCCCCCTCCAATGGATACAAAGGACACTTTCAGGGGCTCGGTTCCCTCTCCGATGAATACAAAGGTCGCTTTCTTAAGGGGAGGCACTCCCTAGGAGGGTCTACTTTTTAAGTATTTGTGCCAGGTCAATTAAATTTTTAGGGTATGTTAAACGTCAAAACTTAGGAGGCTATACCAACTTTCAACCCAAAAGGTTTATTTTCTGACAAGTCACAATCTTATTCGTTGAAAAAAATGTACAGTCAGAGGCAATTTGACCTGCGACAACGTGAACGCTGGCGGAGCAGGCAAAATGCCGCATGGGGCGCAGCGGTCGCCGCGGCGTTCTGGGAACGAGACTCGGCGGACTGGTCCACTCTGTAGAAGCGGGGGGGGGGGGGGAATTAAGACGGAAGAGGGACATGAAGAAGAGCCGGCTATGCGGCGCGGCATTTCGACGCGGTTAGCAAAATACGCCGACTTATATTTTTTTAAGTATTTTTATTGTTCCCTTGGAAAGGCTATCTCGGTTTGCTTCCGTTCTGGCGTTCATATCTTAGCATGAGTGTGTAAAGCCGTCGGGCATTACTATCAGTTCTTTCGCACGTAATGATTCCAACTTGATCTCAGTTTACGGTTCGCGGTTCAGTCTAACAAATATGTAACTAAAAGTAAACGTATACCTTTTCCTCACATATCTGTGGAAATGTTATGCCACATTTACCGGCCACATGTTCATTGTTTTGTTTCAGAAATATAAAAAAAATTTTGCAAACACATGAAAATTAAGCGTCAAATTCCTGTCAAGTGCTGGCCGCTGGGTTTATCAAAAGTTATCGCGAAGTCGCGAAGGCTGCTTAAGTTTCTTAGTTTTCATTCAGGTGTTGGAAGCATGGGATAACGCAGGAAAAATATTGTGCAAGAAAGAGATCTTATATCATAGAAGGCCATTCTAGCGCGAGGGGCATTTGTTTTGACTCGACCTCCCCCGGCAGCGAAACGTGGACTGCTCCCGTAGCCTCTTCCCCAGCGCGAAAAAGCGAACGCAGCGCTGCATACGGCAATTGTTCCCCGTGGCCGCTCGCTCCGTTGTCGCAGGTCAAATTGCCTCTGACTGTACATGTAGCAGTGCCACAGGAAAAAAACGATCGTTTCAAAATATGAATAAAATGGCACAATTTCTTTGTTGGGATATCACGCTGAATGACTAAACTAATCGGTAGTAGGCTTGAAATAATTTTTAAGGCCATATTTCATGTAAAAATTAACTTTCAATAGTGGTATGAATTTTTAATTTTTTTTCTTGTTTCACAAACGTCAACATATTTGTGTGAACAAATAAAAATTTGCAAAAAGTAAGCGTGTAGCCGAGTTCTCCAGTAAAGTTCAAGCCAAAAAAGCCATACATTAGACATGGGGGCGCTTAACTCATCGAACGATAGTTTTGGAGCTGTGAAAAAATGGTGAAAACATGAAGCTGAGAAAAATGGGTTTGAAAGTTCAAACAGTGTTTCACTTTAGATGGGGCTTGCCATTTCATCTAAAATGCTCCAGGGGCATATGTCACTCCTTCCTCTGCACGGTCCCTCTGTGCCTTGGCCACAGCTTCCATCTTCCTTTTTTTGTGGGACATCTTGGAGGACTCGAGCGCTTTCACTTGGGCCTTCGCAACCTTCATCTTGGTGGCCCTCTCTCCGTACGATGCTTAATAGCTCCCTGGCAAGATGCCCATTTCCAACAGAGCTTGCTCGCTCCCTCGAGGCCCCAGGTTGAACTCAAGGACCGCAAGGGCCACGGCACACTCCACAGTCTTGAGGGAAGCGAACTCCACCTTGGGGCACCTCTTCCACACCAAGGCATTGAGGCTCTCATTGTTGTTTTGAGTCTTCATCCGGGAACACCTCTCCAGCAGATCCCTTTGTGACAGGCGGTTGTACAAGGGTACCATCTCCCTTGCAATTTCCTTGGAGAAGGCTGGCTTGTGTGGCCGGAACGCAGGTGGTTCTCCTGCTGCCTCGAGGGCCTTGCTCCGATTATAGTGGCACCAGGAGTCCGTGCCAGTGGGACAACCTACATGCCTCGGCTCCTCGTCAGTGGAGTAGGAGTGCAAAAGGCTTGCAAACACTCCTCGCTGCATGGCCGTCACGTCGGGTGCATTGTCCTTTAGCGAACAGGCATAGTAGTTGGTAAGCTGCTTCATCTTCAGGTTTGTCAGCTTCCCTTTCCCGCCTAGTCCCTTCTTTGCCTTCTTCAGGGCTTCTAGACCCGCGTACATACGCTTTGCGACATGGTTGACGCAGTCCTCTTTGTTGATTTCCTTGTCGTAGAACTCAAGACCAGCTACCTTGGAAAAAGCCTTGCTGTCGCCATCACACAGCATAGTGGTGTACTGCATACCGTGTTTTTTGACTGAACGGCCAAAAATAACAGCGGCTGCCTCCACTTCCATGGCACCGTCAGACCCATTGAAGTTCTTCTGGCAGTTGGGTCGGTGGTCTTCCATCCATTCCGTGTACCCCTCTGTGCCTGGCTTTGGTCCCTGGGTGCACAGCTGGCAGTAGTTGCTGTGGACGCTGTAGTCCAGCACAAGACCACTCTCAAGTTCAATCGCGACACCAACACCGAAGTGGGACGTGTGGCCGCGTTTATGCCAGGTTACGTCGTACGTGACGCACACGTCTAGGAGTTCCCCCTCTTTGGCGTTCTCCGTTTTTCGCACCGACTGCGCAGCGGTCCTCATCACAATGCCGGCGGCCGCCCTGGCTGCATCGTGTACCTTCGCGGCAACTTTCTGGGACGTCTTCAAACAGATCGGCGGCGGCATATTCATCCCGGTAAAAAGATGAGTTAATTTTGTGAAGCTCACGCCACAGTCGCGTGACGAGAGACCGATGCGCGCTGCGAGATCGTTCTGTCGCGTGTCACCAATATTCACAGTGTGGAGCTCACGCGACTTCTCCACAAGTTGGGCACGAGACAACAAACGCAAGGAGGACGCCCTTCCCGGTCTCGGACAGTTTGAGAGAAGATCCTGCGCAATCGGGGCACAGCAAAGCACTTACTAGAGCTTCGATGCAGGACACGCCAAGCAAGCGGTAGCTGTCGAGCTCTTCGCCTTCGGTTAGGCCTAGCTGCTTCTCGGGATCGTCGGGCTCGGAACGCTCGGAACATTTTGCGGGCGCCTTTCGTTGCATCATCGCAATCTTCCGCTCGATTGCAGTGAGGTCGTCTTCGCTTGAGATTTCGGTCACCGGCAAGGATGATGCGGACGCCGATGGTCCCTGGTAACGTTCGGCGGGAGGCAGCGATGCGATGGGCGATTCCAAGGCACTCGGCGACGGCGGAGCGCTTGGAAATGGCGAAGATGCGCTCCCGTCGTCTTCCTTGGGAGGTCGTCCGCTCCCTCTTCGCTTCGAAAACCGCTTGCGGCCACCGAACTTGAACGGCGAAGGCTTGCTACGGAAAGTCGCCGGCATCGTAGCGATAGAAAGTCGAAGAACGGTCAAGGGCGCGTAGAGCAGCTAGCAAACGAAACAACGACTGACAGAAATTGCGCGCTAGCAGACGATTATGACGTCACGTGGCTCGTCCTAGCGAATCGGAGCTCTGGTTTCGCCATCTTGACCAATAAGAGCGTGCACAGCTATGTTTTCTACGGGGTTTTATGATCTGTGTGCACGATATCGCAAACAATGCTGCGAACAGAACGAAAGAGGGCGAGATGCTCTATCCAACGAGGGGGGCCTGTCCACGCTAGTCCTAAGAAGCGCGGAGGGAGCGCGTTTTGAAACTAGCACATTTTCGTGATCGGCCGCGTCGTCGGCGCACACGTGCGGCCGCCAGTACGTCGAAAATAATTTATTTCGGAGTAAATACTTTACTTACAGGAATAAAACTTTTGGACAGCATTCTTTATGAGTTGTAAAAGCTGGTCAGCCTATTTTCCAAAAACGTGACTTTTTTGAAAAAATCGCGATTCCTAGGCCGTGCCTCCCCTTAAAAAAAGTGGGGGTCGGAGACAAGTTGGCATCACTCTGTAGCCATCATCTATTCATTGAAGCGGAACAAGGGGCGTTTCCAGTGAACTCTTCTTTCGACTGCGTATGGATGTGAAACGGGCGCATCACGCTTATGGGAGGAGCTTCTACTACCTTCTTGACTTGTAACCGACTATAGAAAGGGGTAGTGGGGTCAGGCACCGATGAGTAGCAAGCGTAGAAAGGTCCCGGATGTACGTGGCGGCGCTGCGGTCGTATACCGGCTCGAGGATCAGACCGGTTCCGAGCGTTCCGAAGGCCTTCGGCGAGCAGATTTGGCTTGCGGTTTGGCCGTTTGGCGGTATGGCAGCGCGAAGTGACTCCCGTTCCTGAACTGATCTTTACCCCGTGTTTGCTGTCATTTGTGGCCAATGAAGTGTCATGCCGAATTAGTGTTTAATCGCACAGCTAATGCAATGTGAGCCGCCCTGGCTGCCCGCTTCATACAGCCTATCCAGAACATGCTTTAGCGGCGCCCTCTCGAGCCGTCGACACGGAGTGCGGCAGCCGTGTGTGCTCGCTGGGCTCACTACCCCTCCTCTAGTTCACGGCCACTTAAGCGGCCAAGGACGTCATGAAGGAGGTTATTTTTTGCTTGCTTTTGTAATTTTAATTTGCCTATATCTTTTAAAATAAAGTGAAATTCGAGGAGAGAAAAGTTTCATTAAGGTACTACGTTCAGTTCGCTTTGGTTCAGTGCAAATTAAAAACCAGTAAAAAACTCGTTGCAGGGCCCTTTTAAAACTCAGCCGTGTAATCCCTGTACATAGGTTCGGAGATAGAAATTCACCTCACAATTATTGTTCCAGATCACTCAGCATGATATCTTCAAACATCGTTAGATACATTGAGCCTAATATACTCCTAAACAAAAACAAGCACAGATTTAGAAAGACATTATCATGCAAAATACAGCTTTTGTGATTCATACAAGACATTCAATTTGATTTGGAACGTAAACAACAAACCGTTGCTATATTCACTGGCGGAACTGCTGCGCCAATTGCGTCAAACTGTGCCAGAACGAATAACCTGCTACATGCTGCCTCAAAGGCTGTTTTTGCGCACAATTTGTGCCATGTCTGCGCCGAAAGGGAGCTGTTCCCGAAAAGGAAATTGAAAGTGTCTGGCACGTGACAAGCGATGCCACTGAAAGTTAAGAAAGTACACTTTTTTTTTTTCTTGATGCCTAAGTAGTACGTGCGAAGAATAGAGCTGCGCAAATATTTTAATTTTCTAATAGTAGTTTCAAATAATACGGTGATATTCGCTTCCAAATGAACTGCAGTATTCATACATTTCGAAGTGTTGATTGCGGCGGGTTAGCCCCCCCCCCGAGTGCGCTTCTCCTCAAGTGCAGGTGCACTGCGGAGAAGCAATACCCATGGAGCAGACACAGCGATCTCGCGACTTGCTTCGCCGCAGCTCATTCGCACGCTTAGGTGAAAAGCACATCCTCAAACTAGTGGGGTGCACACGCACGCCTAATGTATTAAAAGAAAAAAATACAATATTTTGGGATATTTAATATTACATTGCAGTAAAATCTTCAAAATTTAACTGTGGCTATTATGCAAGGGTATATGTTAGAGTCCGTTGCAAGTCAAGAAGGTAGGGCGAGGGTAAGACGAGCCGGGGAGGAGGAAGCAGACGAAACACTAGAGAAGATTTCCCCCTCTCTTCTCCAGCATTCCGTCTGCTTCTTCCTCCCCGGCCCGTCTTACCTCGCCCTACCTTCTTGAGTTACAACTGGCTGTAGGCAGCAATGTTCTAAAAACCTCTGTTCAATATTTGTGTTTTTTTTTTAATTCAGAATCAAAGAAAATATTTTTACATAGGCAGAAAATTTTGTAAATCCCCGCAATTATGTATTGCTGGGCTCCTTTATAGGTTTAATTTTATGTCAAATTTGTCATTTACTTGCCATCCCAATATAGGTACTGGACGTTCTGAGGCTACAGTCTATAAATATAGCTAGATTAAATTTAACAACTCATAAGTGGGCAATTATGAACAACCTTCGTGAGTTCAGCTGAATTTATGTTTAAGCATGGTGTAACAGTAGTAAAAGGCGTGGAGAAAGGTGCAAGAAGTCTTCAATATTCAATTTAAAAATATTCGACCGAAGCAACTATTGCTATTCCCTTTGAATTTGCTTCGAACCAGTGATGTGATCGCTGCGCCAATTGCGCCAAACTGCGCCTAGGGGCTAACCCTGCTACATCGTGCTGCATTTTGCCAAAATATGGGTAATCTGCGCCCAGCCCGCGCCAAAGGACCAATTTCGGTCGCCTTTCAAAACCGAAACTAAACTGAGAACCGTAACTGGGCCTGCGTGAGCTAGGTGGCGCAAGCGGCCTCCTGACACCAGAGCCGTTTATTGAGAGAGTTTGGCCATACATTGGTTTGAATAGGCGAGCATCTCGGGGCCAACCGCAGTCCGCGAAACAGCAACTAGCGATGGTCGTGTGCTCTAAATTTGTGACACGACTAATTTAAGCCGGCGTAGCGTCGCTAGAGTGAAAAGGTTTAGCTCTTGGTGACTGAAAACTTTGGGCATTTGAGGTTTTCGTCACACCAATATTCAAGTGTAGAATAAACGAACGTGCGCTCCAAACCAGGGCCGACACGCAAGAAACAGCGTCTCAGCCGAGACGGGGAAAGAAAGCACTGCTAAAGCCAGTGCACGAGCCGAGCGGGACTCCGCGTCTCAAGACGATCGCGCGCCCCACCCTTTGCACTGTTTTCTTTCAGACAGTCTCTGAGACGCGGTTTTAGCAAGCCGGCCTAGCGCGAACTGTCGCCGATACTCCAACTCACAAACATCAGCAGTGCAGACAAAGGGATGGGCACGAGCGCGTTGCTCTGGAAAGTGCCTCCTATGCACGAGTTCTTGTACAAACAAAAGCATTTCGCTAAGCTAGGCTCACGCGCCTGTGCCTTTGTCTTTACTGCTTTAAATGTCGTTTGCAATATTGTGACGTTACGGTCTCCTGATTGGTCAACGCTGTGTCGTACCTTTAGTTTACGCTCTAACCGCAGGGGGAGTTTTTGGCGCTGGCGGCGGCCTTTGCTCCGCCCATTGTCCAAACTCTCCTAATATACGGCTCTGCCTGACACAACATACCCTGCTTCAATCGTCCATCCGGTCTTGCATGGTTTTTCCCGCCGTCACGCGTTTCGCGCCCTCGTCGTCTTGGGAATCTCGTCTCGCGTCTTTTTTCTAATTTTTCCAACGATAGACGCGGGCGTGTGCGAACACTCAGACGCTAGTGTGCCGGGTGCCAGCAATGCCGTCATGCTGTGAAACAAAACCACGTTTTTGCGCGGCGAGAGTTACTTTGTGAGCTGAAACGCTCGCGCCACCACAATCACCGTAGTCGCGCGACGTCGGGTGTTGCCGTCTCCACGTCGCTGCAGATATGGTGCTTTCTAAACTTGTTCATCGACATTCCTGTCTTTGTTTAAATCATACTCTATACTTCGTTTCAGCTTGGGTCCAGACGCAGCCGATGCTACAAGCGCGAGCTCCGGGCTTTCAGAGTCCCTGCCAAGCACGCGCGCTCCTGCAGTGCAAGCACTGTTCAGGGCCACATGCTCGCGCTTGTAGCATCGGCTGCGTCTACAAAAATTCCTCTTTCACTCAATGGTGGCGTTTACATGGATGCGACCGTAGCGCATCGAATCGAGATGTGACTATTTTGATTGGCAGTAGATGGGTAGAAGACGAAGAAGCAGGAAGAAAGGGTGCGTGTGATTGGTCCCTGGTCGATTCGATACGCTATAATCGCATTCATGTAAACCCAGCCAATGACTGCTTGTCAAAATATTGATTACTTAGGTTTCTCTTGGTGGGCTTTCTTTCGGGAGAACCCCGGTACGTGAAAAATCTTCCGCGAAAGAAAGTTGGTGAAGAGAAGTGAGCTAAAGCAAAGAAAGCAATGTCTGCACGCTGAACCCGCACATCGCGCTTGTTTGTCTCGAGTTCAGTGGTTGCACAAAGCGCTCCAAGAACTTTTTGACCCTGGCTCGCGATGTCATGCATCGATGCGCTCAGGTTTTTTTGTGTTTTTTTGTGTGTTTAGCTTGTTCTCATCTTCCGGACTGGCAAGCACGCACCGCTGGACTGTTTTTTTGTCGTATGCTGGACAGTTATATTTTGCATACTACGACTACCAGCCGGGACGCTCGCAATCCATTGTTTTACGTTTGCTTACTTTCGATCAAACTCTGGCACGTCGGGAACCAGTAAAATGGTAGCATGCGTTCTTTTCGGAATTGCTCGGCAACACCTGCAATACACTTGTGGGATGTCTCAGCAGTAAAAACACAAACAGCGAGTTCCGTCAGAACACAGCACAAAGTGCCTTTCGTTTGTCCACCACTTAAAACAACTATTTTTATTTTAATAAGAATATCTGCTCCAAAAGCCACTTTTGCTGTTCCGAAACACTGTTTTGGCTGCCCCAAAAGCCACTTTTGCAGCTTCCAAACACTGTGCAGGCTGCTCCAAAGGCCACTTTCGCTGCTCCAAAACACCATTTTGGCTGCTCCAAAAGGTGCTCCAAGATGGCTTAGGCCAATCACATCACTGTCGAACCCAAAATCTATTATTTGCACATGCCAAACGAAGAGTTCTCAGAGTTCTCGGTGTTTTTTTGCGAACGGTGCTCACAATGATTGCAATGAATAGCTAGCGCTACTGGTGATTGGTTAGAGTAGCTATGTGCTCCGCTTAGCTGCTCTATGAACAGCAGCAAGTTGAATACGAGCGAGAGCAGTGTGAGGCACTTTCAACACAAAAGTGTCCGTTTGATGTTAAATTTGTGACAATTACGTCACCGTGATACAAACCCTCTACAAAGTAGCCGAAAACATCGTTTTACGTTAAACACAGACCGAAGATGCCATCGGTACTAATAATAGGTTAACTGAGACATCTACGGAATTGCTGGCATATGATTGTTCAATAAATAAATAAATAAATATCTGTACAGGCCAGGTCTTTTGTAGGCATAACACTTTAGTCTCCCAATGCTCCAACAGCTACAGTCTTTCCTATGGGCTAACTTTGAAAGAGATTGTATAAAACTTTCTGACATGAAAGCTCAAAATTGTGTGCGCCAAATGTGGGAATCTCTGCTCCAAAACCCATTTTTCCCTGTTACAAGAGCTGCTCCAAATCACCACTTGTCAGTTCCACCACTGTATATTCGTAGACTTCTCAAAAGCATTTGACAGGGTGTCTCATAACCGCCTTATCGTGCAATGTCACAATTGATCCCTGTATTGTTGCCTGGATTTTCTAATTTGTTTCCAATCATGTTCAATGCACTGTTATAAATAACTCCCTATGATCCAAGTCCAACTTAACATTGGACATTCCTTTGGGAAGCGTGCTCAGACCGCTTCTTTTCCTAATCTGTATCAATGATCATCCTTTTCGTGTTTCGTCCACTATCGGCCTTTTCACAGATGACTAATTTACTGCAGTCACAGATTGCGATCATCACTTATCCTTACAAACTGCCTTATTATCCATAGCGCGTTGGTGTTATAAGTGGCTGTTCTCCTCGAGGATAAAGAAATGCAAATTGCTTACATTTGCTCACCTTTCATCACCATCTTTTTATGTCTACAGTAATAACGATACCATCATCAGCACATTCTTGTTTTATAAATATATTTGTCTTTATATAATGAGAAATTTGACACGGATCACCCGCATTAGACCTACCATCGGTAAGGAAAACAGTGCACTTGACTTTCTCCTGAACAATTTAATACTGGCCCCTCCTAACATTAAATGCATTGCATGCCTCACCCTTGTATACCCCAAGTTAAAACATTAATCATCTGTATGGTCTCCATGGCAGAACTATCTTGCTGAAGAATTAAACCTTCTCCAAAAATTGACCGCATCTCCAGGTGGTGAATCATGTTGCTTGGGGCGAAGCTCTGGTGGTGCTTCTCTGCGTAGACGCCGAGCAGCAGCATGCCCAGCCTTTTCATTCATGTTAGTAGGAGAATGTGTGGTTTTCTTCTTTTTCTTTTTTTAAGCAGACAGATGGGATGGTATCTCAGAACCTCCTACTCTTTTTTTTTCCTTCTTTTTCTTTGAGCCTTTTCATTCATTCTTGCGATTGCGCCGGCATGGGTAGGTTG